>CM076581.1:219680805-219724477 GCA_034641835.2 Pinus albicaulis
ATCTAAAAGGAGAAGAATTTCTTCTCTGACAAACTATCCAATACCTGATCAATGAATGGTAAAGGAAAGTGATCCTTTTGAGTGGCTTTATTTAAGGCTTTATAATCTACACACACTCTCCATTGCCTGTTTTTCTTAGGAACTATTACCAATGGGGAAACCCATTCACTGTCATATATAGGGTATATAAATCTTGCGTTAAGCAATTTCTGAAGTTCCTCTTTAACAATTTCTCTTAAATTAGGGTTCATTCGTCTTTGGGGTTGGCAAACTGGTCGACAACCTTCCTTAATATAAATCTGGTGAGTACATAATTCAGGAGAGATTCCCTTCATATTGTTGGCAATATGATGCAGAGTGTTGTCCTTGATGGCAACCCACTGAATGAAGATGAATACATGAGATTGTTGACTTGTGTTGTCCTTGATGGCAAGCCACCTGATGAAGTTATTTTTGACTTAATGGACTTGGTAAATGATGTAAATCTAATGTGATATGAATGTTTGCTGACAATATGATGCTAAGTACCCACTTGATAGAGTGTTGTCCTTCAATGGCAACCCACCTGATGAAGTTGTTCTTGATAGAATATGTCTTGATGAACCTATTTAAAGATGTAAATCTGATGTATCTACAGAGAGTACAGAAGGTAATGAAGAAAGGAATTCAATATGTGCTAGATCCATGATGAAAAGAGTATGTTTCAAGGAATACGCGGATTTGTCTAGGAGAAGTCGCGTATGCATGCGTTAAAGTACGTGCCAAGTCACGTATGGGCAAAAGCGCTCAAAAAGTGCAAAACCATGGGTAACCACCATGGTATTGACCCATTGTATTGAGTAATGATTCGTCTATGTGACCCCATCCAGGAATACCATCGGAAGTAATGTGGTTTTGGCTCATGGTATTGAAAAAGGATAAACCTATATAAGGAGAAGAAATTCATTGTGCAAATCATGTGTGTGGGAGAAAGATGTCTGAGCTTGACTAGTTCATTTCAAACGACTGCGAATGGAAAAGCCAGCTTTGGGAATAGACTGATCTATTGATGCACCAATGATGGAAGGGTATCTAGATCCTAAATGTACTTGTATTTATGCAGATCCGATGAGAGATGGATTAGACATGAGAAGAGCTAAATATCCGTCTTCAAGTAAAGGGTAAACTTAGCATGTATCGTTCAAGAATACAATGACCTAAAAGTCTCAAGAACCATACGCTGTTCACGCAATAGCGTGTATATACGTGGTTTTGTCGAAGAGAAGCGTATGCTAGTGAAATCACTTCTCCGTAATTTCCAGGCCGCAAGTCGAGACGCGCTCTCAACATACCAAAAAAAAAGAAAAAAAAAAGATTTGTGTATGCCCTAAATAATAATTCACCCCCCCTCTCAGTATTTTTCCCAACAATTGGTATCAGAGCAGGTTCTTCTGCAGAAGCTTGATCGCTTGAAGGAGATCCGTCGCAATGGGAAGTTTTGAAGGAGTAATGTCTATAAAGCCACCTCTATTCAATGGAAGCAATCTGGTATTCTGGAAGGTACGAACAAAAGCATATCTGCAAAGTCTTGGTGCAGATGTATGGGCAATCGTAGAAGAAGGTTATCAGTATCCGGCAAGTATTCTTACTGATGCAGCAGAAAGGAAGAAGTATGAAATCAATGCCAAAGCAGTAAATGTCTTATTAGGAAGCATGTCTGAACCAGAATTTGCTAAAGTGATGCAGCTAAATTCAGCAAAAGAAATATGGGACAAAATCATTTCCGAGTTATGAAGGAGATAAAGGTAAAAGTAAAACTCAAACCTTAGAATTGAATATGAAAATTTGAAGATGCATAGTGATGAGAGTATTGCCTTACTTTAACACACCTGCATTTACATTAAATCGAATGAGAAATTTGGTGAAACCATAACCGATACTACTGTGGAAAAGTTCCTAAGATCCTTGACTTCAAAATTTGATCAGAAACAAATGGGGAACAGGGTTAAAAAGATCCTCAGCACTCTTACTATTGTTCAATTACATGGTTCGAATGCTTTTGAAATGATGCGAGGTCCTTCAAATCAAAGAAGTCTTTAAGGCATCCGCAAAAGGAAAAGAAAAGGAAGTTGTCAAAGAATCCAGCTATATATCCGAAGAAGAAGAAGCGAATTTCGTGAGAAAACTCCAACTGGGTACTGGAAGATTCAAAGGTAAGCTTCCCTTCAAATGTTTTGAGTGTGGAAAAGTTGGTCACTGGGCTGCTAAATGCCCTTATAGAGAAAAACATGGTAAAGGGAAACAATTTGAAAAGAGGAAGAGTTATTATACAAATGAAGATGATGATGAAGTGTCTAGTGAAGATGAAGAATATTCTGACCAAGCTCTACAAGTGCTCATGGCAAAGAAGCAAAAGAAGAAGGTTACTCAAGGAAAGGAGATACCTCAGAAATCATGTATAGCAGAAATTGAAGGAGATGAAACATGTATTGATCGTTGTTCTTGTATTTCACTTACCTGTATATGCAAAGGTTATGTTAGTGAAAGTGATAGTATGGATCTAGAAGAAGTTGTCAAGATTAAAGATGAAGATCAGCAAAAATCATCTAAGGAGAATGAATCTATAGACAAGTATCAAAGGTTTCATGCTTATGCATCCAATCGAATGAAAAGACTAGAAGCATAAATTAACGATCTAAATACGGATCTCGAAATATCAAAAAGGAAGAATGAAGGTCTTGAAGCTGGAATCATCTCTCTACAAGCAGATCTTGAAGCATCAAGTAAGAAGAATGAGGAACCTCTACAATCATTTGAAAAGGAAGGGCTTGAAGTAGAAATCATCTCCCTCAAGGAAGACCTAGATAAATCAAATAAGAAGAATGCAGGACTTGAAGTAGAAAACATATCTCTGAAAGTAAATCTCAAAGCATCAAATAAGAAGAATGAAGAGCTGCAACAAACATGTGAAGAAAATGAAAATTGGTTGAAAGAAGAGATTCTAAATCTGAAGGATCAAGTAGAAGATGGAAGAAGGAAAGAAGAAAGCATGACAAAGCAATGTCAAGCCTTGGAGGTTGAGGTAAACATTCTCAAAGGCAAATTAGAAGAAAAGGTAAAACTGTTGAGGTTTCATGATAGTACTAATATTTTGGACAATATTCTGAGTAATCAAAGGTCTCCTGCTATCAAACTTGGTCTTGGTTTCCATGAAACTGTTAAAGGAGAATCTAGCTCACAAGGAAGTGCTAAAATTTCAGAGGATGTCAATGCAAAACCTGAAGTGTTGAAAGAGACAAAAGGTCAACCAACAATGATGAAATCTCAAAGGAAATCAGTCAATAATGTTGAATGATTTAAATGTCATAATTATGGGCATGTTGCAGCAAATTGCAGGAGCAGATCATTTCAGCCTCAAACAAACAGTTCCTACATAGAAAGGTACTCTGGTTTCTTCAAGGGACATTGTTTTTCATGTAACAAGTATGGACATAAAGCAGCTGATTGTAAAAGGAGGAAGATTAGAAATACTCATTATGATTCTTATGCTTATTTCTCTGGACACATGAGATGTTACTCTTGTAACAAGTATGGACATGTAGAAAAGGAATGCAGGTTGAAAAGATCTGAGAAAGTGGACAATTTTCAGCACATAGTTAGGAAGTTCAAGAAAATTTGGAAAAAGAAGGAGGACCAATCAGAAACATAGGGAATTCTGACCCTACTGCAGTCATCCACTTCTGAAGCTTACTTCTCTTATTGACTGCAGGAATGATGTGGGATACATTATAAGATTTAGTAATGTATCGTTACAGGGGGAGCAATGTATGATGACTCTCATGGTTGATTTTATTTTTCTGGTTATATGTATTTCTGACAGAGCTCTGATATGAAGAAGACAGGTACAGGAAGTACAAGTTCTGGGGGAGATGAAGGAATGTGAAAAAATTTCTATGCTTCACTTCCCATATGCGGGTTAGATGAACAAAAGTCGTGTATACACGCGAGTTTCAGCAGACACAGTCGCGTATGCATTGATGATAAGAGAATTTATATGATAGCTGAAGATCTGGAGCAGAGGTTCAGGGGGGGCATCAGTCTGATTGTTAATAACTGTATTTTTGACTCAGTATCAGCTTAGTTTCTCAGTTCTAAATAATGATGATATGATACTTGGTTTCTTATGTTGAAGATTATGTATGAGTCCTGTTTGCCTTTTGATGAAGAACATTCGTTGCTGAAGTCTTATAATTCAAAGATAAGGACAGATCATACAAAGATTGTTGCTGATGACTTGCTGATGAAGGTGTTCAGGTTGCGCAAGTTAAGGAGGAGCACTGGTTCAGGGGGAGCAGCAGGTTGAATACTAATGATTGCATTGTTGGCACTATGACTGCTTATTCTTTGGTTATTGTGATACTCATGCTCAAATGATGATTGACTTGGTACATGGTTTATTATGATGAGATTTTGAGCCTTCTTTGCTAAAACATATTGTTCTGGTATGATAATTTCTCTTGGAAAGAATGTATTGATGCTGCAAAGAATCTGAAGACTTGGTTACTAATGTGCTTATGCTACAACCATTGGATGACGCTTGAAGACACAAACTACACTATTCTATCTATCTGTATTCGAGGGAAGCATTCAAATATCTCAGAAAGAAGCTGAACACTGTCTTTTTCTCATAGAGGATCAGATCTGGTTAAAATATAGAAGATGGTATTGGATACGCGGATTTCCTGAAACACAGTCGCGTATATACGCGAGTTCATACACATAAAACCGCGTATGTCTGATTGCTGACAAATTTCTATTTTGGGTCAGCTCTCTTCAGCACAGCTGCAGTGCTGTTTGGTATCTCTGGTATCTCTGGTGATGTTTCAGCTCTTATAATACTGTTTCAATCTCTGATGTTTTAAAGATGCCTTGATGATTGGTTGAAAGTGTTCAGGATGCACAAACTAAGGGGGAGCCTTAGTCATATGGAAAGGATGTTCGGATGCACATTTTCAGGGGGAGCATTAGCTTTGCTGAGTATAATGCATTGTTGGCATTATGATGGTTCTGAAATATGTTCCTTTTTCTTGAAGTCTTTCTGGTGTTGGTCATAAATGGTCATATTTGTAATTTGATGAAAAGGTCTTGTTGAGACCCATGATGTAAAATTGTAATATTCAGTCATGTAAGGACTTGACAAATTTGTAAACCCACTTGGTTGGGTAGCTGAGTCAAATTTTGTAAACCCACTTGGTTGGGAAGCTGAGTTGAAATGTGTAAACCCACTTGGTTGGGTACTTGAGTTTCATATGTAAATCCACTTGGTTGGATATTTGATGTAAGTATGAGTCTTTGGTGATAGGAAGTTCATAGAGTCATGTACTTCATTGAAAAATATGTTTGAAGATTCAACATGAACTCAGGGGGAGCTTGGTCACTTCAATATACATCAGATCTGCAGAACGCTTCTTCTACATGAGGAGAACAGGGGGAGAGTGTGTTGGTTTTGATCCGCCCTTTGCCCTTGATGTCAAAGGGGGAGAGTGACATGGTGTTTGAATGAAGAGAAAGAATGGTGTCAAGAATGGGGAGAGTGACATGGTGTCATTGTATTCTTAATGTACCTCTCTGTTGTGATGATCAAACACCATCGTGGTTGCCATCAAGTCCAAAGGGGGAGATTGTTGGCAATATGATGCAGAGTTTTGTCCTTGATGGCAACCCACTGAATGAAGATGAAGACATGAGATTGTTGACTTGTGTTGTCCTTGATGGCAAGCCACCTGATGAATTTATTCTTGACTTAATGGAATTGGTAAATGATGTAAATCTGATGTGATATGAATGTTTGCTGACAATATGATGCTGAGTACCCACTTGATAGAGTGTTGTCCTTGAATGGCAACCCACCTGATGAAGTTGTGCTTGATAGAATATGTCTTGATGAACCTGTTTAAAGATGTAAATATGATGTATCTACAGAGAGTACATAAGGTAATGAAGAAAGCAATTCAATATGTGCTAGATCCATGATGAAAAGAGTATGTTTCAAGGAATACGCGGATTTGTCTAGGAGAAGTCGCGTATGCACGCGATAAAGTACGTGCCAAGTCGCGTATGGGAAAAAGCGCTCAAAAAGTGCAAAACCAGGGGTAACCACCATGGTATTGACCCATTGTATTGAGTAATGATTCGTCTATGTGACCCCGTCCAGGAATACCATCGGAAGTAATGTGGTTGTGGCTCATGGTATTGAAAAAGGATAAACCTATATAAGGAGAAGAAATTCATTATGAAAATCATGAGTGTGGGTGCAAGATGTCTGAGCTTGAATGAATACTTCTCTCTGAAGTATATCTGAATGGAAAGGGTTACAGTTGAATGATAGATCTGATTGCATGATGCACCAATGATGAATAAGGGTATCTAGATCTGAAATGTACTTGTATTTGCTAGATCTGTTTAGGGGATGATTAGATCTGAGAAGAGGCTAAATATCCTGGCTCAACTTAAAGTGGCAAACTGAAAAAATACCTGCCTCTCCGAAGAATTGCAATGACCTAAATGTCTGAAGAACCATACGCTAGTTCACCGTAGAAGAAGCGCGTATATATGCGGCTTTGCTGAAGATAAAGCGTGTATGCACAGTGAAATCAGCTCTGTAATTCGTACAGAAGTATACGTGGGTTGATGTGATTGGAAGCGCGTATATACGCGGTATCAGTGAAAGGAAAGCGCGTATGCAAACTAGGGTTTGCTGAAGCAAGGGGTATGAAATGTCTGATATGTTCTGCTGTGTTACTGCTATCTGTGAATGATGTATTATACAGTTCTGGGTTGTCTGAATTGATAAGTTTCAGTTTGATGTATGATTGAGCTTAAATGTATGGAATGGGTCCAGTCTGAAAATATGATGAAACGAGGCCTGCAAGTGGTGTTCTAAAGGAAGCTTTGGATCCAGTCTGAAAATATGATGAAACGAGGCCTGCAAGTGGTGTTCTAAAGGAAGCTTTGGATCCAATGTGAAAATTGATGAAACGTGGTCCATAGAGGTGCTGAGGGTTGTAGCCTTCAGTCAGGGGGTCGTAGCTCTCTTCCAGGTGAGGCTGGTAAACGAGATCAGGGGGTCGTAGCTCCCTTCCAAGAGAGGCTGGTAAACAAGTCAGGGGGTTGGAGCTCCCTTCCAGGTGAGGCTGGTAAACGAGCGCAGGTGGGTGCCTGTGTGCTGGTAGGAGTCTGCGCCAACACATATGTTGTAAGATGTTTTCTCTATAATAAAATATTGAAGGCTGAGCAACTGCAGCGGTGGTTTTCTCCCGACTTGGGTTTCCACCTAAAATCCTAGTGTTCATGTGTGATGTGTATTATGTTCTTACTGCACATGTTTACTGTTTATTGAACATCTAATGAATGAATGATGGAATGATATAAGTGAAGAATTAATGCCATAATTAGATCTCTATGTATACGCGAGTTTTATGAAGGATATCCGCGTGTATATGCTAGTTTGGTTCATCAAAGTAGTGTATGGGTTTTAGAGAGTGAAAAAGTAAAAAGATTTGTGTATGCCCTAAATACTAATTCACCCCCCCTCTCAGTTTTTTTCCCAACACATATCCGTGTAGTCCCATGCAAATGCTTCCTTATTTTCAAGCAGTAACTTCAATAACTGTTGTGTTTTAGAAACTGTCAGATCAAGATTTATGTTCAGTGTTTTTCTAGGTTTGATTTCTACTGTTATGCTTTTAGAAGAGACGGTAGTTGGTGTTTGAGGTAGATCTTTGGATTTAAGCTTCTCCTGGGTATCTGTTTCCAAAAGTGCAGTCAGTTGATTGTGTGTTTCAACAGTCACAGAGGAGGGTTCACAAATGAAATTATTAATTACTTCATCCTCAGTGTTATCTTTAAGACTTAAAGCTTGTCCGATAGTCAAATAAGGTTGAATAGCATTATCATCATAATCCATCCACATAGAATTCTCATTGTTAATCATGGGTGTAGCATGAGGGTAAAGAGTAAGCTGTTTAGTTTCATATCCATTGGAAATTTTCATTGAACTAGATCTGCAGCTGATAAAGGCATCGACTGTGGCTAGCCAAGGCCTTCCCAAAATTAGAGGATGTCCCCCCAACTTTGTTTTAGTTTGTAACAGCACAAAGTCAGCTGGGTAATTCCAGGACTCAACCGAGATAACTAAGTCTTCAAAAACTCCTTCTCCTTTGATTGTAGAAAAGTAAGCTAACTCTAGAATGGTTGGTGTATCTCTAATTGTTTTCTTTAGTAATAAAAATTGTGAAGTTTCGAGAGTCATAATTTTTATAGCAGCACCTAAATCTACCACAACTTGAGGGATTATTGTTTTACCAATTTGGACTATCACAGTAGGATGGTCGGGGTCACCATATTTAATTGGAGGAGTTTTACCAGACATTAATGCAGATAGATCACCCATAACATGAACTGGAAGGGGATCTTTAGCTTTCCTACCAGATTTCTTAACACAAATATCTCTCATGGTTCTGGCATAAATTGGTACATCTCTTAGTGCCTGTAAAAGTGGAATTTTAACATACAGATTCTGCAATTCCCCTAAAATATTAAAAGTAGGTGGCTCAGGAGTTTTAGTTAAAACTAAACGCTCAGGGAATGGTGGTTTTGTTATTTCAGCACCCTTATTAGAGGGTGGTTGTACCTCTTTGTGTGAATCATGTTTCTCAGTTTCTTCTTTATCAGAATCGGAAGAGGTCATATTATCAATGATGGGTTCAACTATTTTCCTAGATCTTAAATGAATATCATTACATTGTGTAGGGAAAGTAGGAAATGTAGGCTGCTTCTGAATATCAATGACTTGCAAAGGTTTATTATTGGGATTATGATTTGGTTGTACAGGTAGCTGGGGTCTCATTTGATTATTTGGTGGAGCACTTGATGGTAGAGGAAGTGGTTGTTAAAATTGAGGAAATTGATTTGGAAATGGGAGTTTTTGGCCCCTCCAATTTGAATTCCATTGATTAAAATAAGATGGTTGTTGTGGAGGCCAAGGAGTCCACATTGCAGGATCTACAAAGGGAGGGTTTGTTTGTTGCATGGGTGGGTAATTCATTTGATTAAAGGGTGAATATTTCATTTGGTTGAAGGGGGGGTAATTTGTCTGACTAAAAGAAAGACAATTGTTACAACGATTAGAAGATGTAAATGGCATATTAGGATTCATACCTTGTCCTCGTGGTTGCCATTGTCTTCTCTGTGTTAGCAGATAGACTGCTTCAGCTTCTTCTTCTGTTGGTTGCAATGCTGCCTTTATTCCTAGTAGAGAAGGGAATTGTTGTGTTTCATTATCTTTCTCACAAAGGGTGCAAATTGGTATCTTGTCCAATGGGCATTCCCTTAGTGGGTGTTTATCTCTGCATTTGGGGCAAAAGACAACCAAAGGTGCTTCTGCTTCAGCCTGTTTCTTTTTAACCTGCAAGGTGTCAATTTGTGAAGCAAAAGAACTTAACATTTCAGTTTTAAATTCTTCAACTAAATTACCTATTTCATCTCTTGTTGCTCCTCCACTGGCTGATTTCTGAACTCTTGAATATGTGGCATCTCTATTGTTTGACATGTTCCTTGCAGCTCCTCTTGAACATCTTTTACAGAGGTCAAAAATTTCATCATATGATTCTTTAGATATATCTCCTTTACCAAGTGTGTTTAGCATATCTAAGCAATCATCCCTCACCCCTTTCAGTAATATTGTTTTAAGAATATCCTTACTTACACCGGGATGATCGGATCTCTGCAGATTGTGCTGTAGTCTCTCCACAAAGTCCTCCAAATTCTCGTCCTCCTTTTGTACCATCTTGAAAAGTTCCTCCCTCTTTTCTCTTGTCCAACAGTAGTCTTGATATTTAAGGAGAAATTTATGTTTCATTTTTTCCCATGTTGTGATTACATGGCTTCCGAGACTCATGAACCACCTTAATGCATTTCCTTTTAGTGTTGTTGGAAACAACTTCAACTTCTGAGCATTAGTAACATAATCATAACTTCTGCATAATATATCAAATTCAAAAACAAATTCATCAGGATCTTCAGAGGATAAACCATGGAAGTTGGGTAAGGCTGACAATGGGATATTCTTCATAGGAGTTGCTCCTCTAGGGAGATCACTAATAGGAAATCCCAAGGTAGAGAGGGAATTTTCATCTTTTCCCTCTCCTTCAGGATCTACTTGTCCTCCACCAAAGAATACTTCATTGTTTCCTTCCATTGTTTGATCTCCTACTGCACTTGCTCAATCCTCAAAGTTTTCTACTGGCTCCTCAATGTTTTCCACTGGTTTTTCAACGTTTCCTGTTGATTCCTCAATGTTCTCTGATGGTTCTTTACTGCTTTCTTCTGGTTTTTTCAATACTATCTACTGGTTCTTCAACACTTGTTGTTGGTTCCCCAATGTTTTCATGGCTCACAACTTCTTCTGTTTCATAATTTGATTGAGGGGAGCATTGAGGCTTTGGTCTTCGAGAGCTTAATCTCTGAGAAGATTCAGCTTTTGATATAATTTCGTCAATAAAAGTCTTTCTTCCTCCCCTTCCTTTGCCCTTGCCACCTGTAGGGTTAATTTTCTTATGGGTTCGATGTCCTCTCATACAATCTTCACATCTGGAAGAAAAACATCAATGCTTTTGAAATCTATAATTGCTTTTCCCGACAACGGCACCAAAATGTTGGTCACTTTAACTGTTTAAAAAATTCAAGTGCTACATAAATTTTCAACCCAGGGAAGTCTATTTATTTCAAAGGCAATCACACACTATATATGCTCAATTTCAAAAGAAAAGAAATGTTGTAGTATTAATTACACTAATTACACTGATCACACCGACCACACCTTGCTTTAACAAAATTGAAGCCTACTTGAGTTACAATAAAGACAATCCTTCAATTGCAGACTTTCATTAAAAGAATCCCGGATTACATTAAAAAGATAATGAAAGTAAATTAATCTGCAGAAAGTAAGATCAATTAAACTATAACAGAGAACAGGACCCTATTCCCCAAGTAGGAATCTTCAGCACCTGTTTCCTGATTACCAAACTTTCACACACTCATTCCATAAACAAGATTGCTAAATAAAATAACTCACAACTTCTCAAGAATGAATTGTTTGAAATCAATGCAGCAAGTAATGAAAACTGAGCTTTAACAATGAGCACAGGATTTCAAAACTGCGTAAATAACTTTAGCAAATAGGGTTTAATCAAGGTATGAGTAACATAAATAGTTAACAGACTACAGGAACAAATGGGTGAATCTTGTGAAGAATGCGAGCCCTTTCCTTCTCACAAGATTCCCCAGAAGAAGGAATTAGATTGAAGTGCTCAAAACAAACTTTTATTCATCTGTTAAAAGAAACATATTACAAAAGAGTCATGCTCCTTCTCTGTTTAGAAAAATGAACCTCCGGCAGTCTCTAACTATCCCTCTAATGCTGATGTCTCCTCTCTCTAAAGAGGAGACATCTATTACAATTGATTTACATCATAGAAATTCTATTTTTAACCCAATCTCATCTTCTGTTCTAAAAAAGGGTCTTTCTGTTCTTCCATAGCAAAATGTTGTTACGATGGATACAATGATACTGGCTTCAGAGTGGCCAGTGTAAAAGCTTCCCTTACTTATCTTTTCTCGTTGCCATCATAATTGAAATGTTGCTTCGAAATCACAAATCATGGGTTGTTTCAACAACGAGATTTGCGTACCATGTTGACTGTTTCAGCAACGCAATCTTCAAAATAGATCATCTGTGGTCTTTAAACTATCTCAGCAACTATATATCTTCGATTAATGATTAAATATAAAAGTAATGTAGAATTATATGCAAAACAAATTAAACATATAGTAAAGAGAAGAATATTATATACCTTTGGGAAAAATCGATGAAAGTGATAATGTAAGCTTTAAATATTGACTAAAAAGAGTAGATTGGTAACAAAATATGTGGTCAAAATGGTACATTATGAGGTCCTAACAATAGGATTTTTAGTGATTAAAACCATGTGAAACCGCAAAAAAGCATCAAGATGGAATAGAAAGTTGAGGTGATAGTGGGAGCTATGTTGAAATTAGGAGTCAGAGTGACTGGGATCATTCAGTAATATGTGTAGTACAAAAATGTGAAGAACATGTAATATGTGTAGTAAAAAAATGTGAAGAACATGAAGAAGAAAAACCAGAACTTGTCTGCCTTCCATTGGAAGTCGATCATTGCATACACGAACACCATACACTATCGCTTGAACAAATACATATGGCACTTCGATCATACACCATCGCTTGAAAAAATACATATGGCAATTCGATTAATACCTGCATGACATCATTGACAAATTAGGGATGGGAATAATTCAGAAAGATTTTAGGAATTAATGGGAGCGATGAAATGAAATTGGGGATTTACTTGTGCAAGGGAATAACGCAAAGCAGAGTACATCACGACTTCCTTTACTCTATAAAATATTGTCCTTTCAACATCCACTACAGCCTGGTCTAAAGAAGCATTGTTAACACCTATGAATAGCACAACCGCGAACAGTGATCCCATAACATTCAAAACCTGTAATACAAAAAGACACAAATCAAATCAAGTTTCAAGATAGAATTAGATCATTTGTTACTGTGCCAAATGTTGGGGCCTTTCCACCTGTTAACACACATAGAATTTTTCAATTTCAGAATATTATCAGTGAAATGAAAAAACTACAAGGTTACTTAATATAATGAATGAAGAACTGCTATTATAGTCATCGAGGTTGTATATATCTCAGGGATGTGGGATGTGGAAGAGATTCTTAGGGATGACAAAGTTAGTTGGGTAGTTAGGTTAAGTGAAGGAGCTAGTGGATCAAACAGTCTAAAACATTTCAATCGTCTAACATTTGATCTGATGTTGCAGACAGGTACAGGGTGTCAACTTGGGGAGTTGTTTTCAAAGAATAATGCCTTACGACATAATTAAATATATTTATGGCAATTGGATTTAAGCATAAGCAAATGTTCAAAATTTTCTCTTCGTTACTAAAATCAAACTCTTCATAGGATCCAAACTCAGGGCACTTAGCTTCTAAATGATCAAATACAACTTCTTAACATATCTTTAAACCTTTGCAATATATAACCTTTTTAAGTAAAGGAGGTTATTTTTTTTGCACCATTTCATATTTTATGGTGTTTTTCACCATATACAATTTTATTATTATGATGATATAAAAATATACTTATGATTATATTTTTATGATAATTATACACCATAATTATCATAAAAAAATATAATTATCATAATTATTTTTATGATAATTATGGTGTATAATTATCATAAAAATATAATGATAATTATATTGTTTTTGCCCCATTTTTAATTTTATGGTGCTTTTCACCATATACAATTTATTATTATAATAACAATTTTGATATTTTTATGATAGATTTTTAATTTTTGTAAAATTGGTTTTGGTCCTTTGCATCATAATATCTTGATCAAGATCATATTGGTTTTTGGTGGTTTTCACCATACACCAAATTTAACATTTTTTACTAACTCCACTTTTGCACGAGAAAACATAGCACCACTTGACTATCCCAGTGTTATCACCACTTTTACACCACTATTTGAAAAATGAAGATTTCTCAAATCCTTTACACATAGTGGTGCTAATGTTAATGTAAGGCTAAATGACCTTTCTTCTTGTAGTGTGTAACAACTCTTTCTTAGTTTAAACCTAGTTCAAACAATATTGATACTTTCATCCCTAGTGAAAACAATATTGATACTTTCATCGCTATTCATTCGCACTCTGACACTACTTTCATTGATCTTCTTCTGATTAGAGAGTAAATTAGATTATACTAGTCATGACATTTAGGAATAAATTTGATTTTTAATATGCAATTATTATTGACTTCCAAGGCTAAATGAGAAGTTGAGGGCAGGAATCACATCAACATTCGAATTAGAAATTAGATCCCAGCTGCTTCTCCTCGCTTCTGGAATCAGCTGGTGTGTGCAAGGTTTCAATCCCAGCTGGACAAGGTGATATACTCTTCATTTCTAGTAATTTTTGTGAATGTAGTCTCTTATACATGTATTATTTTTATTTTTTTATTACATAGTAAATTAGATTATCCAACTGATGATCCGTAGAATACTGTCGGCCATAATAGGTTCAATAATGTTTGCAGATGAATGAGAAGATCCTATCTTAAATCTAAGTTTTTCATTTTATAAAATCTAAATTTCCATCAAATCTAAGTACTCACAGGTGTAGTTGGAAATCTCCATACAGATTGTTTGAAGTTGTTGGGAATCTACTACCGTTTTAAGCCGGCGAAGGGTAGAAGTTGTGGGGTTAAACCTATGATCTGGTCAAGCCAAGAACCTATGGGGTCTTTGAAGGAGAAATTGTCGGAGATTGAACCGTTAACCTGGAGCCTACTACTATCGAGATGGGGAAAAATTCATGCTTGATTCTTTCTATGATGCCAGCCTTCTACTGGAATCACCATGTCCAGTAGCACTGCATGCTTGCAAGGCCACTGGTTCTGAAACATGTTCTAGTTACTTCTAAAGCAAATAACAAATACCCTTTTCTGTAAACTTGTCCCTTTACGGTACTCGATGTCCATTATGGTCACAAGCCATTAGCATGGATGCCTATCCTCTGAGATTATTTTCTCAGATATAACCTCGGGATCACCAATGACCCCGCAATACTTTGTTTGTCCTATTGCAGAAGGAATTCAATGGCCAAACATAAAAATATGATTATGTGCAATCTCACACAACCTCAAGGCAATTCCGCTTCCTATTTCCATTTGGTGGATATAGTTTTGATTTTGATATGTATTAATTTATATATATGTTTTTTAATTTATAATTCATATTTCTGTTCTCCACGAGCAATCAACACATCATTATTAGCATGGCTTCCATGCGTATAGGCACTGATATCCTTTTATATGAATATCTTTAAAGATTAATAAATGCTAAAAGTGAAATAATGAGATTTAAGAATATTTGTAATTTCATATAATTATCTCTTTTGATATGCAATTCTTAATTAAGTTCCTAGACTAAACTCAAGCATATTCAATTTTTAATTAAATTCCTAGAGTAAATTTAACCATGGAACGATATCCTCGTTCTTGGCATTCTCCTCCTCAATTCTGTTAAATTTTGTATTTTTGTACAATTTCTTCGATATGTAATTTTTATTTTTGTTGATTATAATAAAAAAAACTTACGGGACATCGAGCTGGCAGCATAACAAAGCTACATAGGGACCTGCCCATGGCCACAGCCATCGTGGTTGTATTCGACCTGCCCACAGCCACAGCGCTCGTGGTTGTAGTCCATAGCTCCTAGTCAATGAAGTGAAAGAAGACCTGCATTTGTTGAAATATGAAAATAAATTTAAATAATATAATTTTGGGAAAATTTACTTATTATTTGTTAGTTGGTTGTATAACGAAATGAAGTTAGAATAAAAAAATAGTCCAGGTTAAATTGGATGGCCCGAGAGGCTTATAAGATGTGGAGAATCATTGTTGATTAATAGAGTTTCCAATCCCTTGCTCCATGAAGGTTTCCCTGACACCCTATCGAGGTTTTACCATATAAATTCTTGTGTTTATCTTTGGTGTATTTTACATTCACTTTTCATTCAGTTTCTGTTTCTTCTTGTTTAATGTTTTCACAATACAGTAAGTGGTATCAGAGCTTGGTGGAGTAAGGAATTGGCCTGTTTGAGAGGATCAAAGAAGAGTCGTTCTGCCAGCACTTTTAAAGTTTTAAGAGCCATTCTGCTCGCTATTTTTTAAATATTGGTATTTTTTTTTTAAAGAGAAAGATTGAGCTCGTTGTTTTAAAGATCGATGCCATACTTTTGAAAAAAAAAAATGTGAAGACAAACTGCCAGACATGAGTATCTTGTCTGTCGTCGGTGGAGAAATTAGTTCTCTGTTGTGCAGAACAGAGCCACCAGTCAAAGAGGCGTATTATGACTGTTGAGCGTTGATGCCACTACCGAAGATAGGAGAGGAGCTGAGTCTGCAGAGGCGTGTATGTCATTCTATCTGCCATCCCTGAAGAAGGGAAGAGCCTGAGTCTACTGGGTCCACTGGTGTATTGCAAAAGCATGCATTGCAGCCGTACCACTGCAGCCGAGAGAAGAGTCTGTCACCAAATAGGAGAAAGACAAAAAAGAGCATAGTAGCTTTTGTCTGGAGGGATCGAAGCTCTTGTCTCAGTTCAATATTCCCATCTGGTGAATGAATTGCAGAACTGGGAAGAGCAGGCCCAGCCAAGTTGAATGAAAATTGCATACAATTTATTTTGAGAATATATATATTTTTAAATGTAGATAGGTATTAAGTTGTTTTTTGAGTAAACATAATTCTTTTAAGAGGGTAGTGAAGAAAACATTTTTTTATTTCAGAACGAATTGAAAAAGAAATAGGAATTGCAAAAAGAAATTTTCTGGTGGAAGAGGACGGTTGTTTTTTGAAATTTTTATTTCTCAAAATTCTGAAGTAGAAGTGTTTGAACATAAAGATTTGAATAGGGTTTGAAATATTTTTTTAAATTCTAGAAATTTAAAACAAGAAGAAAATCAAATTCTTGAAATTTAAAAAAAGGAAAGAATTCTGAAGATTGGAAACCAGAAATAAACCCTAGCTCGAAAAGGGAGAAGCAATAAAATTTGTTTGAAACCATAGTTGGAAATTTAAGAGAGAAGGGAAAATTAGGAATCAAGGGTAGAGAGATTAGTAGGAAGAAATGGCCAAAATGGTGAATGAAAAGTTCGAAGTGGAGAAGTTCACTGGGAAGAATAATTTTGCATTGTGGAAACTGAAAGTTAGGGACTTGTTGGTGCAACAAGGGTTGCACAAATCATTAGACGGGGTAAAAAAAAACTTGCAAGCATGACAGATTCGCACTGGGAGGACTTGGATGCTCAAGCCCTCAGTACCATTAGGCTATTCTTGGCAGATGAAGTTCTCTTTAATATTGTTGAAGAGAGTACAACCAAAGGCGTGTGGGAAAAACTGAAAACTTTGTATATGACTAAATCTTTGACGAATAGAATCTATTTGAAAAGACAATTGTACAGTCTTCGGATGAAGGAGGGTACAAAATTTTTAGAACATTTAAATGTTTTTAATACACTTATTTTCTGGTTGTCAGATATGGAAGTTAAAATGTAGGAAGAAGACAAGGTTATAACTTTGTTGTGTTCTCTACTCGAGTCATGGGACCACTTCGTAACTTTAATCAGTTTGAGCATTGTTGATTCTTTGAAATTTGAATCAGTTGTGGGTGCTCTGTTATCTAAAGAAGCTCGAAGGAAATCTAGTATTGAAACATTCGCACTAGAAGCCATGGTAGCCAGAGGTCGGTCAAAGGAAAGAGGGGAGAAAGAAAGGGGTTCTTCCAGATCAAAGTCAAAGGTCGGCAAGGAGTGTAAAGCCAAGTGCTGGTACTACAAAAAAATTGGAAACCTTAAGAAAGACTGTTGGAAATGGAAGGAGTCAGAAAACTAGAATAAGGAAGGAAATCGAGTTGATTCAGGTATGATTGATGAAGTTTTAACTGCTGAAGCCCTACCTGTTTGTAATCTCTCTCAAGATGCTGAAAATTGGCTATTAGACTCTGATGATTCTCATCAGATGAGTCCACACAGAAGTTGGTTTACTTCATATGAAAGTATAAATGGTAGTTCTGTGTTTATGGGAAGTAATGCATCTTGTCAGACTTTTGGGATGGATAATGTAAAAATTAAAATGTATGATGATACATTTAAAACATTATCTGATGTTAGGCATGTACCTGAACTAAAGAAAAACTTGATTTCCTTTGGAGTTTTGGATTTGAATGGATATAAATTTATAGGTCATAATGGATTGTTGAAAGTCTCAAAAGGAGCCTTGGTTGTTATGGAGGTTGAAAAGGTCAAAAATATGTACAGACTCAAAGGAAGCACTCAAGTTAGTGAAGCAGTGATTATATTAGAAAAGTTAGAAGAAGGTTCTCGTCTATGGCATCAGGGGTTGCGTCACATGAGAAAAAAAGGTCTTCAGGTACTAATGAACCACAGGTTGCTTTCTGATTTGAAATCCTTGAAGTTGGATTTTTTGTAAACATTGTGTGTATGGAAAATAGTGTAAACAAAGGTTCAAAATCAGAAATCATAATAGTAAACAAATTTTAGACTACTTTCATTCTGATCTGTGGGGACCGTCTCCTACTATGTCTGATGGAGATGCATTATATTTCTTAACATTTATTGATGATTTTTCCCAGAAAGTTTGGGTCTATATGTTGAAAAAGAAAGATGATGTATTTAATGTTTTAAAACAATTTAAGGCAATGGTGGAAAACAAAACAGGCAAATCAATTAAATGTTTAAGAACTGATAATGGTGGTAAATTTGCTTCTTTAGAATTTTAAAATTTTGTAAGGATGAAGGGATTGTTAGACATAAAACTGTTGTTTATACTCATCAGCAAAATGGCTTTGTTGAACATATGAATCAAAATCTTATGGAAAGAGCCAGAAGCATGATCAGCAATTCTAACGTGCCAAATGAGTTGTGGGTAGAAGCAGTATCTATTGCTTGTTATTTGGTTAACAGATCACCTTCGGTTGTAATAAACTGTAAAATTCCTGAAGAAGCTTGGTCGGGTCAGTCTTGTGATTATTTGTATTTGAATATTTTTGGTTGTGATGTGTATGATCTTATTCCTAGAAATCGACATTCAAAGTTAGATCCAAAATTGAAATGTTGTGTCTTTGTTGGGTATGATTATGCATTGAAAGGATATAGGTTGTGGAATCCTTCTTCACAAAAGATAGTCATTAGTAGAGATGTAACATTTGATAAATCTTCTCTTCTAAAATCAGATGTTGGAAAAGTTGAACAGGAATAGGTATCGCTAAATCAACAGATTCTATTGGAGACTAAACCTTTTCTAGAAAGTCAAAAGGACATAGATACTTCTAATGTAAAAGGTGAAGAAGAAAAGGAAACTAGAGAAATGCCATAACCAATTCAGCAACGAGTCACTCTAAGAAGGTCTACAAGGGAAAGAAAAACACCTAAAAGGTATGAAGATTCTTCTTCATCTTTTGCATTGATTACTAAAGAAGGGGAACCTTCTTGTTATCAGGAAGTAGTAGATGACACAGATAGTGAGATATGGAAGAAGGCCATGGAAGAAGAAATGGATTCTTTAGCCAAGAACAATGCCTAGCATCTTGTAGAACTTCCTAAAGGGAGAAGAGTTGTTGGGTGAAAATGGGTCTTCAAGTTGAAGAGAAAAGTCGATGGAAGTATTGAGAGTTATAAGGCGAGGCTGGTTGCAAAAGGATATTATTAGGTTGAAGGTATTTTTTTCATGATATTTTTTTGCCAGTCGTTAAACTTGTTTCTATTCGTACTGTGTTAGCACTAACTGCATTACTTGATCTTGAGTTAGAACATTTAGGTGTTAAAATAACCTTTCTTCATGGTGATTTGGATGAAGAGATATATATGGATCAACCAGAAGGTTTTGTACAAAGTTGCAGTAGAAGATTAGTTTGCAAGCTCAGGAAATCATTATATGGCTTGAGGCAGTCGCCCAGGCAATGGTACGAGAAGTTTGATCCCTTCATGGTGAGCCAGAATTTTATCAGAAGTGAGTATGGTCATTGTGTATACCTCAAAAGTTTCAATGGAATATTCATTATCTTGGTGTTGTATTTTTATGATATTCTTATTGCAAGCAAAAGCATGGAAGAAATCAATAGGTTAAAGGCTAATATTTCTAGGAAATTTTATATGAAGGATATTGGAGCAAAAAAACATATCTTGAGCATGGAGATACACAGAGACAGGAAGAATGGTAAGCTTTGGTTATCACAACAGAAGTATGTGGAGAGATTACTTGAAAAGTTTAGTATGAACAATGTGAAACTTGTTAATGTTCCATTAGCTTCCCATTTTAATATTTCTTCATATTTAAGTCCTAGAACTAATGAAGGAAAGAAGTGCATGTCTCATGTACTATATGAAAATGTGGTCGGAAACTTAATGTATGCGATGCTATCTACAAGACCTGACATTTCACATGCAGTTGGAGTTGTCAGCAGGTTCATGGCAAATCCAGGAGAAGAACATTGGCGAGCAGTGAAATGGGTGCTTCGGTATTTGAAAGGCACAAGTGACCATTGCATCAGCTTTGATGGTCTTGAAGGTTTAGTCTGCGGATATGTGGATGTTGATTATGTAGGTTATTTGGACAAAAGGAGGTCTACTACAGGTTATGTTTTTACTTTTGCAGGTGGAGCACTCAGCTGGATGTCAAAGCTTCAAGAGATAGTTGCTTTTTCCACTATTGAAGCAGAGTATATAGCTACTTCAGATGCCTGTAGAGAGGAAATCTGGTTAAAAGGTCTGCTTGATGACATTAGAACAACACAGGATAAATTGAATGTGTTTTGTGACAATCAGAGTGTTATTCATTTGGCTACAAATCCAGCCTATCACAGTAAGACCAAGCACATCGATGTAAGGTATCATTTTGTGAGACATGTAATTGAAGGCGAAAAAGTAGTTCTCAGGAAGGTCCATACATAGGAAAATCATGTAGATATATTAACGAAGCCAGTTACAGTAGAGAACCTGAGATGGTGTCTCGATTCTCTTGGCTTGCAGAAGAGGTGATGAATGGGTATGGGGAAGGGATTAGGAAAATTGTTGTCAAGGTGAAGCTTGTTGAAATATGACAACAAATGTAAATAATGTAATTTTGGGAAATTTTCACTAATAACCTGTTAGCTGGTTGTATAATGAAATGAAGTTAGAATAACGAAATAGCCCAGGTTAAATTGGATGGCCCGAGAGACTTGTAAGAAGTGGAGAATCATTGTTGATTAATAGAGTTTCCAATCCCTTGCCTTGTGGAGTTTTATTGACACCCTATCAAGGTTTACCACGTAAATTATTGTGCTTATATTTGGTGTATTTTACATTAAGCTTTCATTCAGTTTCTATTTCTTCTTGTTTAATGTTTTCAAAGTACAATATTATTAAATCCTTCAGAGAACTTACCTTTCTCTAAATCGACTCGAAGCTTCACCTTCAACAACAACACTTCATAAACAAGACACAACATACGAGATTGAGAATGAAATTGTGGTATTTAATGAGAGGAAAGGCGAACCTATTTGTGCGGAAAGTGCAACTTGGAGAGTGTGTCTGCAATCAACAGTAATAAGAGTAGTAGGAGGAATTTCTCAAGGATTTGCCGACTGTGACTGTTTTTCGACAAGATAGAGTCATTGTAAATGGTTGGCTCTTGGTTGAACGTTGTGTTAAGTGGCGCGATATTATGCATGCGATGCTTAGGCTTTTCTCTACAGATATGTGGCGGAAAAGAGACCACCATGAGTGGATAAGTTAAAGTTATCAGGTTATTGAAATATATCTTATCTGGGTGACTTCCCATATGTCTCTTTGGAATTTCCATGGGGTTGTTGCAAAGTTCCCATTGATCTTTGTTCTTTTGCATTTCTGCTCTACTCAGCAAGTTTTTTGAATAGTTTGAATAGAAAACCATGGAATACTATCGAAGTAAAACTTTGAAAAAAATGGTAGGATATCGGAAGAGGAATTTTTTGTTGTTGTGAATCGACAACAGTATGAAAAGCTTGGGTGGATTGATTGTGTGGTTTATGGTTCATAAACCAACTATGGAACTTTCAAGATTTTCTCAGGGTGTCCTGTATCTCTTCCTCCAATTCTCTGGTTCTACGGTTTGAGCGTTGGAGGGACGTGATCAGAAAATTAAAATTCTCTGATTGGTAAACTGGTATATCTTATCCAAGTCGACGGGGATTGGATTTTTTAGTTGATAGTACACTCCCATCCTTTCACTCCATCGAATCATTTTATTGTGGTCTGGTTTTCTTGTACTCGTTTAATCCGATTGGCTACTTTCGCACAAGATCTTGACCTACCACTATTGTCTTACACCTGGACTACTTACTACACCCTGTCCGAGGTACTTTTTACTTGGGTTCCCCAAATGACTATTTATCTCTCCTCATACTTTCAAGCTACTATCATTAACTATCGAACCCCCTTATGCACGAAGGTTGTTTCAACATGTCGGAACTAAACTCTTATATCGTGGATCTCGAGGGTCAGGTGTATGAAGTGGAACTATTGCATGCCCTTGATGTGGTGGAGGGAGGTTTATTCTCCTCGGGTTAAGTGGACTCCCTGTTTCGTGTGGTTTCTGCTTTGAATGCAGCTCTTATGTCTAGGGGTGTTGGTAATGAGACTAAATCTACTCCGGGTGGTTTTCCTTTGAAGAACCAAAACTGTGTGTCATCGAGTTCCAAATTAGTTGTTGTGGATAAGCCATTCAAGCCCTGTTGGAAACGCTGACTTCTATGTTTTGGCCGGGATTTCCTATGGGAGAGAGCTGCGAGTCTGCATGAGTGCTCGCTGGTAGGACGCTAGAAATTCATGAAATGTAGCGGTGCAGACTTCTTTCCCTAGCTTATGGAGGCCTGGCATACGCTCTTAGGTTATCGTCCACTAGCCAAAAAACTAGAGGGCGGCTGGTATGGGTTTCACTTCATTAAGGTAGAGGATCTAGCCGAAGTGTTCAGTTAGGTATGGGTGAATGATCGTTGTTACATGGCTCACCATTGTTGAAAGGTTGGTTTCTATCTCATTCAAAACACCCCATTCAAAACACCCCGAGATGCCAACTTGTTTGGGTGAATTTTCCAGGTCTGCCTATGGAGTTCTAGACTCTACCGGCTCTAAAGGAGATAGGGGATAGTATTGGCACTTGCAGAATTGTAGACCCTAAATGTAGTGGTGTTTTTGACAAAATAATTGCCTGGATTTTGGTTGAGATGTCCTAATCGGGGGGATTACTGGCTGAGGTGGAGTTAGAATGGGAGGGTCACGTGCACAGAAAAGTTCTGGATTATTGGAAAACAACATTTTGGTGTCATTTATGCCACGAAATAGGCCACCTTATGCACTATTTTCAGCGGTACAAGGATTAATTCAAGCGGGGTGATGGGAAGTTGTTCACCAGGGAAGTGGCACAGGTAAACCCTAAACATCATAGGGTCCTCTCGACGGAGCAGACTGAAATTTTGGGTAAGTCTATTTTGGAACCTAAGCCACTCCATAATTTAGATTTAAATGTTAATCAAATTTTTTCAGAATCCAGGGATTTATCGGAGGTCATTGTTTACCCTGTGGGTCGGCCTATTTCTATTGTTTAACATTGCTCTGAATAGCCTATTGACTAGTTTTTCAAGACTCCTCCCTTCATCTGTTCCCCCTTGCTCATCCTGACGATGAACCTCCCCACTCCCCGAATTCCCCATCCATCTGCTCAGGAGCACTAGGTTATGCTTTCAACCCCTCCATCTCCACCGCAAAGGGAGGAGGTGGAAAAGATTTTATCCCCTTAGAATGTTAAGTCCCTATATTAATAGTGTAGTCCCTTATTATGTTAGTGTATCCCCCATTATTGTTATCGTTATACCCCTGTAACCCCCATATTGTTATTATTGTGCCCTTACATTGTTATTGTTAGGTTGGCTAGGATTACATTGTGGCCCCATGGACTCCTATATATAGAAAGGAGGTTTTTTCATTTGTATCATCCAGGAATTGTTCATTCATGTAATGTATTGGAGGTTTCCCCCTCGAAGTGGCTTATTTTTAAGGCGTTTATATCTCTTTTCTTCTATTTTTGGAGCTGGATTCACAACATTTGGTATCAGAGCTTTGGGATTCTAGGGTTTTGCTGCTCCAAACAAGTCATCATGGAATTTTCGCTATAAATTTGTTTCTACGAAGGTTCAGAAGCTGAAATTTTTAGAGTGCGAAGAAAAAATATCGAGGAACATCTTTACAAAATTTCAAAGCTTGGTTCACAATATTGTTGGGGAAATGATCTGTGGAAGGTAGGTCATTTTGCAGGCTCCTGAATTTAACCTAAACAGGTCATCATGGAATTTTCGCTATAAATTTGTTTCTACGAAGGTTCAGAAGCTGAATTTTTTAGAATGCGAAGCTGAAATTTGAAGGAACATCATCATAAAATTTCAGATCTTGGTTCACAATATTGGCGGTGATATGATATGTGGAAGTTAGGGCTTTTTCAGGCTTCTGAATTTCATCTCAAAGAGGTGATCATGGGAAAATCTTCATAACTCTTTGTCTGAGCATTGGATTGGAATGCTGTAAAAGGTGACCGCAAGTACACAGACTATATTTTTCTATATATCAATTTTAGAGCCAAAGGAGAAAAGAGTGACACGTGGCAAGTCGTACAAGTTCGCTCTACTGAATCAATCCATAATTGGGTCATTGTGAGAGATTGGACATAAATTTGTCTTCAAGAATCCAAATTAGATCAGACCTGTGGCATCTGAAAGAAGCTTCAGCGGGCTACTACAAGGCTTAATTTCAAATATTGAGGATTAGAAATTATGGAGATAATTCAATTTCAATATCAAGCTCCTCAAAAGCAAGTAAAAGGTGTGTATTTTTTTTTCCGAATTGCATAAGTCTTGTTTTAAGAATCAAGTTGAATTGATTCCAAGGGCATATTGTAGAACAGATATCAATATTTCATTATTAAATGGCCCCTAAAAATAATTCAACACCCATTAAGCCTTTAGAAGGCTCTACTATGACTCATGAAGACAAAGAATGGCAACATGACATATCAAAATTACACGAGCAAGTGCAACAAATTTCGATCTTACAAAGAGCAATCGAAGATGACATAGATGGTTTAAAAACAGAAATGGAGGCTAAGTTGGATGGTTTGAAGGATCAAATAATAGCTAATATGGATGATAAATTAGTGGAAGATCGCATCGAGCATCAACAACAAGTTTTCCAACTCTCAAAGGATAACCTAACTTTGGTGCAGAATCTAATGAAAGAACATGAAGATCAACATCACATCGAAAGAAGTTCTGAAGCAGTCACAGAAACAAGAACTCGACAAGTACGATCAATTTCAGAGTATCTTAGCAAGTGGAAGAACTTGCCTGTAGAAGATTCCACATGGGAGGATGAGAATTTTATACAAAAGCATCAAGAAATAATCAAGCATTGAGGGCAACACTAGTTTGAAGGAGAGGGGCATGTTAAGTCCCTATATTAATAGTTTAGTCCCTTATTATGTTAGTGTAGCCCCCATTATTGTTATTATTGTACCCCTCTAACCCCCATATTGTTATTATTTTGCCCTTACATTATTATTGTTAGGTCGGCTAGGATTACATTGTGGCCCCACTAGGAATACATTGTGGCCCCATGGGCTCCTATATATAGAAAGGAGGTTTTTTCATTTGTATCATCCAAGAATTTTTCATTCATGTAATGTATTGGAGGTTGCCCCGTCGAAGTGGCTTATTTCTAAGGCGTTGATATCTCTTTTCTTCTATTTTTGGAGTTGGTTTCACCACACAGAATTCGATAGTGAGTGACCTCGATTTCATCCTACAGAAATCTGAAGCACAAATGGTCCACTTTCCTATTGATGTTGGTCACCCTACCTCCTCAGTGTGTGTTCCAAGCCCTTCCTCGACTGACCATCCATAAGGGGAAGGGAAGGCCTCGAGGAAAACACAAATTTGTCCGGGTGGGAGACATTTAGGATCTTCTTCCGGGAAATTTCCATGACGTTCATGTCACCCTTGCACTGGATCAGGTCCTTAGAGCATTGGCCCCCACCTCTACTGTTCAGCCATGATCCTGTGCTCCTTGAATATAAGATGGGTGTGGGGCAGAGAAAATATGGTTTCTCTGCAGTATTTCCTTTATGCGATAAAAGCGTTCGTTATCTTTTTTCAAGAGACCATGACCAAAGCTGACTGTACTCGTTCTTTCTGTTGGAATTTGTTTCCAGATTGGAACGTGGTCACCACTGATGCCATGGGTCGCTCTGGCAGCCTCACTGTCATCTGGGATCTTGTTCGGGTTTCAGTTTTATTAGGAGTATTATATTGTTTGGACATTTCAAAGGTTTCAGCGCTGGATACATTTGATGAACATATATGCTCCCTATAAAGACAAGCGCAGTTTCCGGGGTAAAATGGAGGCAAGTGGTATCCTCGCACTTGAAAACTGCATTATGGTTGGGGACTTTAATTTCACTTTGTGGGCTGGGGAGACATGGGGCATTTGGGGCAGAAGGGATGCACTGGAGGATTTACTTTTATCTCTCTTTAAATGTTCCAATTTGATTGATCTGTCACTTGAGAGGGAGGGGTTGACCCGGTTCACTGGGCGCATGGGGGAAGAATTTATTGGTAAAGGATTAGATAGGATTATTGTTAAGGCTACTCTACTGCCATTTTTGGGGGGCTTACAAGCCAGGGCTGAGGATCTGGTTATCTCGGACCATCAACCAATTATGGTTGAATGGCATTTTGAATACCAGAATAAGGGATATCCCTTTAAGTTTAACGTAGCATGGCTAAAAAGTGACAGTTTTAATGCATTGGTTCAAAAGCATATGGGAGAGAACAAAGGCATGGTAGGTACTTTGGGGATGGAAAATTTATCAAAGAAGTTGCGGAGCCTTAAAGATAGCGTAAAGATATGGGAGAAATCTGAAAAGGAAAGACTTCTCAGGGAACTCAAACTCATCAAGAGATAAATCTCGAAAATTCTAAAATAAATTGAGTTTGGGACTTTGAACCCGGAATGTTGGACTCAACTAAAAGTATTGGAAGATGGAAGGAGGAAGATACTGCTCTTCCATGAGCAAACTTGTCATCTTAAGAGCTGAGCCACATGGCTCAAACAAGGAGATAATAACACTAAGTTTTTTCACCATTATGCTAATGGGCGGAAAAAAGTAAATGTGATCTGGAACATAGAGGTTAATGGGAAAAATGTTAACACCACAGGTAGTATTCAAGAAGAAGCTATAAAGTATTTTGAGAAACTCTTTAAGGGCAGGGAGGAGGAGATGTATGTTGAACAACTTAAGGCACTAGAATTATATCCAAGGATGTTTGGTAGAACTGAAAATGTGAGCCTTATCAGACCCATTAATGTGGAGAAGTGGAAAATATTCTAAAGTCCTTCCCAACTAACAAGAGTCTGGGTCCAGATGGGTGGATGTCGAACTTCTTTATTCACTTCTCAAACATTTTTCCTTGGACATAAAGGAGATGATCAAAGAGGTTAAGACTACTGGTAAATTTAGTGGCGCGATTAACTCAACGTTCATTGTGCTAATTCCAAAGAAAAATACCCAAGATGCTTCGAGGACTACAAGTCAATCTCACTTTGCAACACCCTCTACAAGATAGGCTCCAAGCTGTTGGCAGAAAGAGTTAAGGGTGTCTTAGCACGATACATCACTCTATAGCAATCAAAGTTCTTATCTGGTAGGAGCATCAATGATGCAGTGGCAATCACTCAAGAAAAAATGCATTCAATTGCATCAAGAAAAATAAAAGCCAGTATTATGAAAGTAGATTTGAGTAAAGCCTATGACAGGGTTGTTTGGGGATTCCTTATTTTAATTCTACATAAGATTGGTTTGTCTTGTGAATTGAATTAGTGGATCGCAGGATGCTTCACTTCGACATCCATGGTCGTTATCATTAGTGGCTCTGCATTGGCTTTCTTCAGAACAAGGAGGGGGTTAAGGCAGGGGTGTGCCCTATCCCCATTGCTATTTATCCTAGTAATGGATGCCCTTAGCCTCAATATAAAAAGAGTGGCGGAGAGTGGTGACTTCAAAGGAATCTGTATAACTAACACGGGAGAAATAACACACAATTTTTTGGTGGATGATGTACTTTTCTTTGGGATGTTGATAAAAAACAGTTGGCGGACAATGGACCTGATCTGTAGAAGTTTCTATGCAGCGTCGAGTATGGAAGAAAATGAGGGGAAATCATGTTTCTACCACTTGGAGGGATCCATGGAAGTATTAGATTTTTTACAAATTCTCTTCAAATTTAGAGTTGAAAAGCTGGACGAGGGGTTCTCATACCTTAGGTTTCAACTAAAGGCCTCTAGTTATACAACCAGTGTTTAGACTTGGATCCTAGACAAATATCAACATAGGGTTATAAATTGATCCAACAGGTTGCTGATAAGGGGTGGGCGCCTAGTTCTGACACAGGCCATATTACAACAAATTACAGTTTACTGGGCTCATCTTTTCCATATCCCGAGGAAGATCATCAAAAAAATCTAAGGATATATGGAATATTTCCTATGGAATGGTGGTTTAGGTAAATATTCTTACCATTTGGAAAAATGGGACTAGATTTTTATGCCCAAGGAATTGGGAGGATGGGGGATTATTGAATAGGATATATTTGGTAAAGCACTCCTGATGAAATCCCTATGGAGGTGTCTTACTAGCCTAGGTCTATGGAAGGACATCATGGATCATAAATATTTCCAACAAAGTTCATTGGAAGCCCTTTATATGGGAATTAATCTACGCAGCAGAAAGGGTGACCTATTCGGAAAAGTTTCCAGAAAATTTGGCCACAATTTAGAGATAGACTAAGATGGTAGTTTGGAAAGGGTGGAAATATTAAAATTAGTTAAGCTGGAATGGGAGGAACACAAACTGAACCACACATCTCGGAGAATCTGATTACTTTTTTACAACAAAGGGGCATTTTCTTTATTATCCAAATAGTGCACTAGCAGGTGGAGATCCCATTATGGTATTTGGCTTGTCAACTGGGATTACCTGCTACTATGGAAGTCGAATGGGAAGGTTACTGTGATTTTTTACGAAGTCTGGGACTGCATAAAAATAGACAAGGGGACAGAATCATATGGGGGGGTAAAATTCAAAAGGATCAAATTGTTATAAAAGATCTTTATAGTACAATGATGAAAAACCATTCGGAGATTAGGAATCCTAGCTGGCTAAAGGATTTGTGGAGTGGGAGAGTGCAGAAAAAAGAAAATTATATTCTACTGGTTGGTGTGGCGTGAAAAAAACCCTACTTGGAGGAACCTATAGAAAAGAGGGTTGTATGGTCATGGGATCTGTAAACTATGTGAAAAAGCTAATGAAGATAATAATCATATCTTTTATGATTGCCCCTTCACCAGGAAGGTAATTCATCTCATTTGCATGAATATTCACTGTGAATTACCCCAATATGATAGCGCAAAGAGTTGCTTTTTGGGGCTATAGAAATAAAAGGATATTCGAAGAACAGGAAAGCATGCTGGAGAGGGTAAGCAAACAATTACTTCATGACCTGGAAAATCTGAAGACTGCAGAAAAACCTCCATTGGATTTATCTATTAGAAACCGACCACATGGGTTCAACTATCCTACTGGGTCTTCTGATGGGCCAACACAAAATCATAGGTGTGGTTGTGGTGCATGGTTTATGATCACACCTACTTGCCACTATAAGATCCATTGGTATGGAGGTATTGGAACGAATATGAAGGCGGAGGCACTGGCACTTTGGGGGTTGATGTGGTTTGCAAACCATCTATGCATTGACAGATTGTCAATCTACGGGGATTCTAAAGTTCTGATAGACAATATAGACAAAGAATCGACTATAAATCAGGTACTCCTCACTACTTGAATGGATTGTTTAGGTATCCTGAGAAAGAAATTCTCCTCCATCACCTTCAGCCACATCTATAGAGAAAAAAAATTCTAAGGCGGATAGGTTGTCAAAAAATGGACTAAGAGGCAGATTCGGTGAAATGCACTTTGAATTATTTGAAGCGGAGGGCATAGGAGCTAAGGGATCAATAATATTTTCCTAATAACTTTTTTTTGCAGGATCAGAGATGGCAGAAGTGTGGAACTGTGCATAACTCATGGATCCTACAGTTTCTGGACTGTAGAAATGCTTTTTGTTTAATATTCTGGTTTCACAACATTACTAGATATAGGACAGAAAAGAAGCTTTTCTGCCTTGTATTGAAAGTTTCAAACATTTCTGATTTTTGAAATATAGCAGAAGCCACTGCTTAAATAGAAAAATGTCTAGAAAATTTAAGTTTATAAAATTGGAAACCGAAGATGAAAAGAGACATAAAGTTTTTTTGGATACAGCTATAGCTGATGTAAAAATCATATGAACTCCAAAATTTTGTACTGATACCGTATATAAAACAGCTGTTTTTTTGTACTGAAAAAAATACCCCCACTCTGCGAGGGTGGAACGAACTAATTAAAATTTAGCACACATGTTTAGCTGTATTTAAATGTTGTTTCTCTTTATCGTGGATGGGTCTTTCTTCTTTTCTCCTTGACTTGGAACCTGCTTCAATTTATTTTGATCCTCGCCCTCGTCACTCACTCGTCATTTTGACTTACCTCTTCTTTGATAATTTTCCTCTTCTTTTATAAATTATAGATTATTAATAGATTTTAAACTTAAATATAAATTATTTATTTGATTAGTAGACATCCATGATGGAACTGTACAAAAAGACTATTGATAAATATAAATTATAAGTTACAACAGACCTATTGTTCAATCCAGATTTCAGGAACAAGTTTAGATACTGGATGAAAACCAATCATGTTGTGCACTGTGACTTAAATATGCTACAACAAAATCTGTCTATATGAAAATGAGATATTATTATTTCAGTGGTTCACATTTCCTTATCATGATCAACAATGTTTTTTGGGTGGAAATGTCATGAGTCAATATTGTTATTGTGAACGACCGTGGAGGACATGAGTTGTCCAGTTCGAACAAAAAACTATTGCAGCTAATTTCATATGGCAATACTTCATGGATGAGGTTCACGTTCACCAAATTCACTATGTAGGTTCTTACGGATTCCAGAGTTATTTTTTAAATCAAAATTTAATATTTAATAAATAAATAAATTTAAATATTTTATTTTAAAATTATTTTTTATTTTTTTAAAATTTTATGTATTTTATTTTTTTTTAAATATTTAAATTGAAATTTTAAATATTAATTGAGTTAATTTTGGGTGGAAAGAAGGAATGGGATCTTCCACACCTAAATTCCATTTCTTCAAATTGCACAAATAGCACAAGAGAAGTTGATAGATTATACATATTTTTTAATTAAAAAAAAAAAAAAAAACTAAACTACTTTTTAAATATATATACTTTTAAATCTCTATTTTATTGAAATTTCCTTATTATACTATGATGAAAAATCATTAGGATTATGCAATTTTCACAGGTGATGTTTATAAATTTGACAATTCTTTTAAAAAATTTAAAATTTAAATAAAAATAATAAAAAACACATTTAAGAAAATAAAATTTAAATTAATACTTAGCATATAAAACTAAATGAAACACAATAAACGTGTTTCTACATTTAAAAAATATAAAAGTTTAAAGAAGATAAATTTGAAATATGATCTCCCTGATAACTGAAGTGTGATCATATTCCGGGTTTTTCTCTTGAAATTCTAAATAAAAAATCCTATAAACAAGAAATACAAATTTAATTTGAATAAATCTATCCTAAAATTTTTTTTTTATTAAAATGTGTCTTTTCTCAATAGTAATATAACATTTTTCTCAATAGTAATATAACATTTTAATTCATAATTGTTGTAAAATAAACTTTATAATAATAATATGAAAATTTATAAAATTATAATAAAATAAAAAATTTAGATTAATCATCAAATTAATAGTATAAATATTTGAATAAAAACTTTCTTTTTTTGCATTTGTCGGGGCATTCTACAACTCAGTATATTGAAAGCCAAAATAACGAAAACTAAAGAAAATTTTAAAAATAAAATCTCAATAATGCCGGCTTAAACAATAATTTAGAAAACCACATAAATAAACAATTAAAAATTCATTTGAGAGTGCAAGCTTTTGTGATCCATAGCATATTAGATTATAAATCTTCAGGGAAATCTAATATTGGCCCTAAAATTCTCATGTGATTTCCCGGAAGATTTCTAATCTAATAAATTAAAAATTCATTAAAAAATAAATTTATCAAAATATGAAGAGGTTTACTAACACTAAAAAAAGATATCGCAAATAAATAAAAATATAAATAAACTAGAGGTATGATAAATAAACTAAAGGTATGGTAAAAAAATAAAACTTTTTTTTTTATATATTTACTCCATAAACCTTTATATTTACAAAACTCAAAAAAAATGTTTATTTAGGTGAAGCCTGTGGGCCAAATACCATGGGACAAATACCATGGGCCAAATACCATATTTATAAAAGAGGTATGGTAAATAAATAAATATAAAAGAGGTATAAAAAGGTAAGGTAGATAAATAAAAATATATCAAATATGATTAGAAATCAACATCTAATTATATATGAAGTATATGCCCAAATACCATGGAATAAATTATTATTAATAGCATGCAAAAAAAACATTATTGGGTCGAGAGGCACATTCTACAGCCCAGTAGCCAAGATAAAGAACTATTTAATATATATATATATATATATATATATATATATATATATATATATATAATGTCGGCTTTAAAAATAACTTATTACATAACATTATAAATAAGCAATTAAACTAGAGCTATGGTAAATAAATAAAAGTATAAGTAGACTAGATGTATGGTAAATAAATAAAACCTCTTTTTATATTTACTCCATAAACCTCTTTATATTTACAAAAACTCAAAAAGAAGTTTTATTAAAGTGAAGTCTATGGGCCAAATACCATGGGAAAAATTATTATTAATATCATGGGCCATGGGCTAAATACCATATTTATAAAAAAAGTATAAAAAGGTAAGGTAAATAAATAAAAAATATATCAAATAGGAGTAGAAATCAACATCTAATTTTATTTGACTCCTATGGATGAACCATGGACCAAATTAAAAATAATACCATACAGAAAAAACATCATTAACCCTAATATTAATATAAAATAACAATATTAATATTAATATTATTTTTATTGTGCCGAGAGGCATATGACCCCGATGCGATGTGTGAGCATGTCGAAAGCCAAAAAAAAAAAAAAAAATATGAATAATGTCGGCTTTAAAAATAACTTACATAACTATATAAATAAACAATTTAAAATAAATTTAAAATATGAACTGTTTTAGGAACACTCAAAAAAAGAGATATGGTAAATAAATAAAAATATAAAGAGACTAGAGTTATGGTAAATAATTATAAATATAAATAAACTAGAGATATGGTAAATAAATAATACCTATTTTATATTTACTCCATAAAGCTATTTATATTTACAAAAACTTAAAAAGAAGTTTTATTTAGGTGAAACCTATGGGCCAAATACCATATTTATAAAAGTGGTATAAAAAGGTAACGTAAATAAATAAAAATATATCAAATATGAGTAGAAATCTACGTCTAATTATATTTAAAGCCTATGAACCAAATTAATAATAATACCATGAAAAAAACATTGTTAACCCTAGCATTGATATTACAATATTAATATTGTTATTGTTATTATTATTACTAAATCTAATATTGATATTAATATATTATAATATAAAATTTGTTAAATCTAATAACTTTGTATTAATACTATATATATATATATATATATATATATCTATATCTATATCTATATCTATATCTATATCTATATCTATATATATATATATATATATATATATATAAACTCTAGATATATATGGGAAGGAAGAACAAAGACATATGATAGAGGTAGAGAAATAGAGGGAGTGAGAAGGGAGAGATTTGAGATAATATGAAAGAGAGGGGAGCGGAGGAATGAAGAGAAAGAGAGAGAGAGGGAGAGGAGTGAGAGAGGTAGATAAGGGTAAGAGAGGGAGAGGAAGACATAAATATGGAGGTGGGAGAGAGAGAGAAGGAGACAGGGAGGGAGAAGGAGAGAGTATTGGAGGGGAGAGAGGGAGAGATACAGGGGAAGAGAGAGGGAGGTAGAAGAGAAAGAGAGAGAGAGTAAGGATGAGAGGAGGATAGAGGCAGGGATAGAGAGACAAAGTTGGAGGGGGGGAGAAGAATAAAGACATAGAGAGTGAGAAGTGGAGAGAGAGGAAGTGACAAGGGAGAGATGGAGAGAGAGTATGTATTTTTAGGGTTGAGATAAAGATATATAGAAGGAGTGATGGAGACAAGGGGGTAGAGAAAGAGAGAGAAGAATAAATGGAGGGATATAGTAACATAGCTAGAGAGAGATATAGAGTGATGGGGGAAGAGAGAGGATTTGAGGGCAGAGAGGGGGGGGGGTGAAGATAGAGGGAGGGAGGCGATAAATGGAGATACAGGAAGAGAGTGATGGGGAAATATACAATATTGTAGGGGTGGAGAGAGAGAGAGAGAGAGAGAGAGAGAGAGAGATGGGGAAAGAGAGAGGGAGGTAGGAGAGAAAGGGAGAGAGAGGAAGGAAAAGAGAGGGGAATTGAGAGATAGGAGGAGAGAGGGAGGGATAGAGAGATGGAGCTGAATTGGGAGAGACAGAGAGATGGAGTTGGAGGGGGGGAGAGGGATGGATAGAGAGATGGAGTTCGATAGGGAGAGAGGGAGGGAAGAATAAATACATAGAGGGTAACAAGTGGAGAGAGTGAGGGAGTGACAAGGGAGAGATGGAGAGAGAGTGTGTATGTTTGGGCTGAGATAAAGAGACAAATAAGAAGAGATTAATATGGGAGAGAGAATGAGAGAGAGAGGCATATATTGACAAAGTTAGAAGGGGAAGAGAGAGAGAAAAAGGTGGGAAAGAAAGGAAGAGAAAGAGTGGAGACAGGTAGGGAAATAGAGATGGAGATGCAGGGGGAGAGAGAGGGAGCTAAGAAAAAATACATAGAGATTAAAAGTTGGAGAGAGAGAGAGAGAGAAGGAGTGATAAGGAATATGGAGGGAGAACGAGAGAGGATATAAGGAGGGAAGATAGATAGAAGCAGTGGAGAGGGAGGGAAGGGGAGGAGAGAGAGAGGGAGTCCGAGGACGAAGGAGTGATAGATAGATAGATTGGAGAAAGAGAGTGTATGCTTTGGGGTTGATATAGAGAGACAAAGCCAGATAGAGATATAGATAGAAGGTGAATAGAAAGAAGAGATAAATGGAGATAGGGAGGGAGGTACAAGGAGATTGATAAATATGGAGTAAGTGTATATGTGTTTTTGGGGGTGAGATAAAGAGAAAAAGAATGAAATATGGAGGGACATATAGATATATATATGGAGGGGGGAGAGAGGGAAGAAAATGTCTTACAATAGATGCATTGATTTCAGTGTAGATGGTGATTTCTAATCCTATTTGACTGCTTGCACTAGATCCATTGATTTCAATGTAGATGATATATAACTCTATTTTATTGCTTGCACTATATGCATTGATTTTAGTGTAGATGGTGATTTCTAATCCTATTTTATTACTTGCACTAGATGCATTAATTTCAATGTAGATGTTGACTTATAATTATATTTGGTTGCTTACACTATCATTAGGGGAATTTGAGGTCTAAAATGGGCCTCCTAAGGAAATAATAAAATAATAGCTAAACCAATAAAATAATATTTATGAATTTGCATTCAATTTTTGTACCACAATTCATGTAACCATAGTTAAATTCAATTCAAAAGTTGTACCAAAATAAAATTAATAAAAAAATTGTATTTATGTGACTAAAAATAAAAATGAGCTTTTCAAGAAAAAGTAATTATCATTGAAAAATTAATGCATTTTTCCTTTGTACTTAAATAACTTAAAATAAAATATAAATATAAATTTATAAATTCTTAATTATGTGATATGTTATTAGTTAAAATTTATATTTTTTAAATTGTATAATAACATGTAATTAATATACTATATAAAAATAATATAATATAATAAATGTATAGGGATATGCATTGTTTCTTTCAAGAAATATGAAATGACAATAATATATTTTTATTCAAAAAGTGTGAAATGACATTTATTATGAATACTTTACTTTGACTTTAAAAATAATTAGAGCACTACCATGGTTAACCATGAGTTTTTATCCACCATTGAGAATGTGACAAGTAAGTACCTTTAACTCAAGAAATGCCACCTCAACCATTGGGGGTGATGTCATCCCCTAAAATGTAATTGCTTCTCATAAAGTGAATTTTGATTGTAGAATTTTCTTAGGAGGCCCATTTTAGACCTCAAAATTCCTCTAATGAGGCATTTATTTCAATATAAATGATTTCTAATCCTATGTTATTGCTTTCACTAAATGCATTGGTTTCAATGTAGATGGTGATTTCTAATCCTATTTGATTTCTTGCACTAGATGCATTGATTTTAGTGTATATGCTGGTTTGTAATACTATTTTCTTACTTGCACTAGATGCGTTGATTTGATTTTAGATGTTAATTTCAAATCCTATTTGATTACTTGCATTAGATGCATTGATTTCGGTGTAGATGTTGTTTTCTAATCTTATTTGGTTTCTTAGATTAGATGCAGTGATTTCAGTGTATATTTTGATTTCTGATTTGATGTAGTTGGATGTATGATGGTACATTATTTTTAAAGTCATTGGATTAATAGTGTGCATTGATTTCAGTGTAAGCACAAAACATTATGGACAATGTAGAACATTTTTTGTGTTATAGTAATTAAACGTAATAATATTGGAGAGCAAGAGAGACAAGGTATGTTGTTTACTACAAAAACTCGAGCTAAATATTTAAATGCTTTATGATTTATGATTTCTTTTGTATTTTTTCATATAATCGACATGGAAAGATCACAAAACTAACAAGGGTGACAATAAGAATAATAGAAGAAAATAGTTTGAGATTGATCACAGTGAAGGCTATTTTTAATTGACTACATTCTTATTATTCACATTCTCTATCATTCAATATTATTACATATTGTTACATTGTCACTTTCCATTCAAAAAAATTATTTCATCATTTTTTATCATTAAAGATATTTTACAATATTTATCATCTTAACAAACAGAGGTAACTAAGAAAACTTAAAATGACTTGATAAATCTCAAACGTATTTAGCATATTTAAAATGGTTATATTAATATTGGATGTATTTACATATTATTCATAAAATTAATCATATGTTCGTCATATTATTGGTAGATTTTCCTTGGTCGCACACATCTGAAACCAGTCTAGATCCATCTTAACTACAAATCTATCAAGCACCGAGAGGGATCAAATCTCTCAAGGTGCAAATCTTTCCTCAAATTTTGCACTCAAAAAATATGTTTGCACCTCTAGATATTTGATCCCTCTTGGCGCTTGACAGATCTGTAGTTAAGATGGATCTAGGCTGGTTAAATAAGAGACACAAATCAAATCATTAACTTAGATTTATATATTAGCATCCTTTTAATAATTAGAAGAGAAAAAACGCTATAAATTACTCACGTCATCATAAGAAAATAAAAAATATCATATATATATATATATATATATATATATATATATATATATATAATTCATTTGCAAGTACTAGGAGCCATATCTACAACAATATAAAAGAACATACCTAATAAAATAGTCATATTATAATATTATTACATTGTTATAATATATTTTATAACTTCTCAACAAAATGTACAATTTTTTAAATATATGCACAATTCTTTAACAAAAATAATATATGAACATAATTTTTAATATCCTTGATTTAATATTTACAAATTTGATTTAATAATAGTTTTTGAGTTGGTCTTAAAATGTTGGAAATTTAATTATTACCAAAAAAAAATATATATTTGGAAATTTATCTCGAGATGAAAATCAACCATGGTCAACCATTATCATCCATGGTCAACAACAATGAATGATGATTAACCATGGTTGAATTTCTTCACCCGTGATCAATCTTTATTAAAATATCTTTCATCATGATCAACCATCGGGAATCATGGTCAAACATGGTCAACAGTGGTCAATCATGGTCGACAATGATTGAATGTCGCATTGTGACAAGGATTGTCTTAACATGGAAATCAAGAATGGTAACCCATGTTTATTTTAGGGTTTATAACATTTATTTTAGGGTTTATAATTTTTATCCTTTGGGTTTGTTATTAATTTGGGTTTATAATATTAATCCCTTGAGTTTATTAATCTAAGAGTTCATATTTCTAGGGCCTAATATCATTCATTAAGGTTTATAGTCCATTGGGTTTTTAGTATAAGTCCCCGTGGTTTATTGTTCCCTTGGGTTTATAATATCAATCATGGTCAACCATGTTTTATAAATTGAACCATGTTCAACCACATTTTATAAATTCAATCATGGTCAGCCATGGTCATCCATACTTTATAAAATCATTTGTGGTCAACCATGGTTAACCATGGTCAACCATTGTCAACCATGGTCAACCATTGTCCAAAATTGCATTGTGACAAGGATTGTCTCAATATGGAAATCAATCATTGTCTCAACCATGCTCCAACATCGCATTATGGTAAACATTGTCTCAATATAATAATCTTGGTCAACAATGGTCAACCATGGTCAATCATAGTCAACCTTGGTCAACCATGCTCAACCATGTTTTATAATGTCAATCATGGTCATCCATAGTAAATCATGGTCAACCATGGTCGGATATCGCATAATTTAGTATATCACAACTTAAAATAAATTTAGCATGTATAAATTATTTAACAATAATTCCAATACATTAATAAAACACAAAAAAAAATTAAACAAATTTATGTAACATAATTGGATGTGGATGTTAGATGCGCAGTCACAATGTTGTGTGTGGCTAAGAAGCATGGAAGTCACTCCACTCACGAGTCTAGAATTCTCTATCCTTTCTCGAAGCATGTAGTGGTAAAGCGGCTTTGCTCTAACCGCAAAACATCACTTTCCATCGCTTCTCTTCATATGCCTGATCAGGCTTGACACGCAAAATCCTTACTTTTCCTTCTTAATACATGTCATGCCTTCTCCATTCTCTTCATTATTCTACAATTATCATCGATCATTTTCATTCATTGAACAGTTTCGAATGGATATAATCAGTAATGAAAACAATATTATATCTACCTAGCACCTTCGTGTCGAGCAACTAGCGTGACCATGGCAGCGACGAACAACGTGTAAAGATTAGCCTAAAGAATAGCTATGATTAACCCTATGATCAAACTGGACGATTGTAAAAATTGGCATAAAGAATAGTTATGATTAGCCTTATGTTCAAAATAGATGAAGGTGAGGAGAAGAATGGGCACTAGCTAACAGTTTTGAATAGGAAGCCATTGGCAATGGAATACACTTGCGGGGTCAGAGGGTTCGATAACACCGCAATAAAATAAAATATGGTGGATTTTGCATTTATTTGCCATTTATCTAGAGTGTTTTGGGATGTTAAAGCGCTTTCTCAATTTAGTATTCAATTTAGGGTGATAGCGTAGAGACAGTAATTTTAAAAATAAAAATTACTTTCGAATTTTTTTCAAGTAAAAATAATAAATTAAAAAAAAAAAAACTTACTTTGTCCATTGAATAGCTCTAAATGGATTTTAGATTCGAGACTCCTACTTTGAATTTTTGAAGGGTTTAGACTAAAATAAAAGTAACCTAAATTCTTAGAATGTTAGTTGAAATCATTCCTAGTTGTCTAGTTTATGTCGATTTATTATTTTGAGGTGGGTTGTTAGGAAAGGATGGTAATTGATTAATTCAAAGAATTTAGTAAAGTGGCATAATGTAAGTGGCATTTTCTAAAGAAAATATATGTTGAACAAATAATATGGAACTTCTCTGGAATACAAATCTATATTTTCTTTTATATTCAGTTTTTTTATTTTTTATATAAGATTAAAATTACTTTATAATTTCCATGCAAGTGTTATTATGTATTGAAATATATTTTTATTTTTTATTATATTAAAAGATTTTAAAAAACGATGTTTTTAAAAATTTTATTGGCTTTGGTATTTCTGTTAGGGTTAAAGTATTGTTTTTAATAAATTTGTCCAAAATTCTCATTGTTTATGGTATTTGTGTTAAAGTTTCATTATTGTTTTGAAAAAAAAATTTGTTATGTGTTTTCGTTTTAGTAATGTATGTTGGTGTTTTAGGTATTGAATTTAATATTATCACAATGTGTAACACTTAAAATTCTGAAACACTTGATAATTGTAATCTGTATCTTTTAAAAACCAATTTTTTCTCAAAGTTATATCTGCCAGTTTAGACTACTCATTATCAATATAGTACCCGGTAGTTCACGTGCTGCAACCGATGATGAGATTTATATCACTGTTTGGCATCGACAACGTACAGAATCTCAACGATATATTCATGCCATTGTATTTCATACCACATATTCAAATTGAAGTTGAAGTACTGCAGTTTGATCGTCTATGCAGTGATCGGTGCCGAGAGACGTACGCCCATTGATTGTGATAATTCACTTTATTATCAACTTGGAGAACATTTTAATAAAACTGGGCAGATTTTCTAGTGATTGCACAAAACGAAATTAATTATCATACCTTCTGGCAATGAACTTGTGTTTTTAAATTAATGGGCAGCGTTGTTAGTGATCGGTGTTATGAAAATAAATTCAGTATACCGCATTCATGCGTTCACGCTTAGAGAAAGGTAGCAATATTCCATAACATGAAAAATATAATAAATGCATAAATATCAACGGCCATTAAGTCTGATGGTACCTTCCTTTAGACAGCAAAAGCCATTAAATTTTATTGTAAGTTCCCTTATTTTCATGTGTGTCTCAGAGATCTTGATTTACCAGCTGTTCATCCCAAAGAAAAATAATCTGTGAGACACACTGTAATGAAACAATCGACATTTTTATTAACAGGAAGTGGAAATATTTTTAGGCATTGTATGCCAATGGATGCACACGACATGATCTAAGAAGGTTGGTAAGAATTGGCTGTACAAGCCAAGCAATACATAGTGTACTCGTGTACAGTTTCTCTTATTCGAAATGCAACTTCATAATGTTGATCCCGCAAGAAGAACAGATTGAAGACAAAAACAACTATTTATCGTCAACCGAGAAAGATTAATGCAATTAAAACAGCATAACGATATAGAAGGAGATTAATGAAAGGAAACGATTAGAGATATGTACCTTAATTATCATTAAACCAGAGGATGATGAGGAGGGACCGTGTAGTGTGGGGGGAAATTGTAGATGGGAGGAGAGGGATGGAATGGAGGAGGCATTACTACAGGATAATTAGGAGGGGATTTGCGAACAGGAGGAGCAGATACTGTGGGTTTGGGAGGAGATTTGAGCACTTGAGGAGGAAATGTTATCGGCTTAGGAGTAGCTTTGTGCACCGGAGGTGGATATGCTATGGGCGTGGGAGGAGTTTTGTGAATGGGAGGGGGGAGTACTATCGGTTTGGGAGGAGTTTTGTGCACTGGAGGAGGAAACACTATCGATTTCGGAGGAGTTTGGTGAACTGGAGGGGGAAATACTATAGGTTTGGGGGGAGTTTTGTGAATGGGTGGAGGGAATACAATCGGGCTGGAAGGAGTTTTGTGCACCGGAGGAGGATGTACTATTGGTTTGGGAGGGGTTTTGTGAATTGGAGGGGAATATACTATCGGCTTGGGGGGAGTTTTGTGAATGGGTAGAGGGACTACCGTCGGGGTGGGAGGAGTTTTAAGTACCGGAGGAGGATATACTATCGGTTTCGGAGGAGTTTTGCGAACTGGAGGGGGAAATACTATCTGCTTGGGGGGAGTTTTGTACACGGGAGGAGGGAATACTACTGGTTTGGGTGGAGCAGTATGAGGAAACTTATGAACCGGAGGAAGGAATGGTATCGTCTTGGGAGGAGATTTGTAAGGTGGAGGCGGCTTTACTATCAGAGGTGGGGCGTATGTAGCGCCACTGTTATATGCTTGCAGGCATAAGCTTGCGAGGAAGATAAGAATCATGGCCGAATGAGTCCCTTCCATGTTTGACAACATGAGGACGAAGAGGCAATGGTAGAGTGCAATAGGAAGAGCAATGAAGATGGTTTATATAGGCACCCAATTCTTTGTGTGAGAAGGATTGGACTAAATATTTAGATTTGCAATATCTAACAGATCAGCTGAAAGTATAAATAAATGGAAAGAATATGATACCCTTTTCTCGTGCTCCAAGCCTACTAGATTCGGCCTGAGTTTCAGAAAGATAATTGTTATGTGATATTGGTTTTCTATGATTTGGAAAAGAAATATAAATTCAGGAAGGCGGTGGAGTTGCCTACAATTTAGGATAAAGTTCCTTTTCCGGCACATGGCGGTTGTTATGTTCATGCATCCCCATACATCGATCAATGCCAAGCACAAGAGATTGCCATTTCTCCACGGCTAAAAAGCATCCACCCACTACGCCTCTCCATAACAGTTTGTCAGAGAACAAGAACTGTATGTGGACTATACTAAACCAATTAATTTTTTTGTGGTGAAGCCCATTTTTCGTCGATTAAATGATTTTTAAAACGAAAGTGTGATTATTATATTGTTGGATAAACTTATCGTTTTGGAATACTCGTTTACCTTACATCCCCTATTTATTGTACTGGACACATGGAAAGTTTTATTTAATAAATCAGAAAGTTTTATTTAATAAATTATTAAACCTTTAGACGTTACATAATGACATCAATTCATCTAACTAAAATCCAAATTCATAATAATATATATGAAGCATTTCAACCCAAATACTACATTTAAAAAATCACTAATACCCTTAAACAAAATAACTATAAAAGTTCTAGTCACTATTCAACATGTGCCTCTCTTGAACAAAATAACTATAAAAGTTCTAGTCACTATTCAACATGTGCCTCTCTTGAAGGCAAAGAGAGCTATATATTATTATTATTTCAGTGATATTGTTAGTAATTAACTCCTTTTGACTTATAATTAATTTTTTAAATTGAAATTCGTAATAAAACTCGTTAAACAAAAAATACCTAAACATCTTTGTTATGCGCATTGAACTTACCATGGGCATCGTAAGAACATAGTTTGAATATGATATTAAACGCTCATGTCATTCGCTGTATGTCGTGAGCATGGCGCCCATTTACATTTGTCATTAGTTAGTCATTTTAATTTCCATTTGTCATTAGTTAGTCATTCTAATTTCCCGGTGTTTGTGTTGAATGAGGGAGAGAGCTCATTGTTGGAATTTTGCTGAATTCTAAAATAATAAAACTGTCTTTCTTAACACAGAGAAACTATTTAAAATTTCACTCACAGACAGAGTTCTCACATAAAAAAAAATTCTATTAAAAAAATTGTTGTTACAGATTCTTCCTCTCTTGGAGGGATTACAATTGTGATTGCTGCTGTCACAGTGCACAAATAAAACTCTGTTTCACTAAAATAAACACTGCTGTGTATGCTCTGTATTTTTCTAAAACACTCTGTTGTGTGTAATAAAATAAATTACAGCGCTCTGTCTTTTACAAAATGCACTCTGCTGTGCATAAAACTCTGCTCCGTGTAATCAACGCACTGTTGTGCACACACTACTGTTTTAAAATACGCTGCTGTATATATAAAACATTACATTACAAAAAATGACTCTGTTCTGTGTATTACAAAACAAATATATGAGTCATAAATTTACGCAACCACTAAAAATATCACCGCTTGACAATATTTATGGCACCA